>CM067082.1:27757954-27795454 GCA_034008185.1 Gorsachius magnificus | reverse complement strand
ATGTATGCTATTCACTTTCACACACTTTATAGCTATGCCAGCTGGATGCTGGAACACGGCCAATCTTTAAGTGATATTCGTCAACTACATAAAAAAAAAAATCCCAATTTCAGAATCAAACAAAGTTCTAAATCCAAAACAATGTAAAATTTAGACATTTAGTTGGAGACAAGTGGCTTCTTCAGAAAATATCCATGTGTTAGTTCCATCCTCCCCCTTTTTGCTGGGTGTTGGGTTTTGGGCTTGGGGTTTTTTTGGATTGGTTGGGTGGTTGTTTTTATTTTTTTTGGCATTGGCACATACTGGCAGATGGGGAAGAGTAACTGTCCAGTGCTCAATTACTCTTTGAGATTGAAATCAAACGTACACAGCATTCTCAATTCATACTGATTAAACACACAGACTAAACCAGGCAATTACAGATACATGTGTTGGGATCCTTCTTTAAAAAAAAAATATCATAAAATTATTCCCATCTTTAAAAACACTTTTTTAAAAAGGTGGTATTACCAACACACAGAAACAGATGTTTCTGGTAGTTAAATGTTAGGAATTCAGACTCCTTGTCTGGCGTCACCTGGTTTTGATTCAGTATTCATTGTTTCAGGTTCATTTTGCTCAAACTCTGTCCAGTGCTGGAGAGGTAAAACCACCTTTGGAAACGGATAGCTGTACTATTATTCTTGAACACCTTCTCTTTAAAAGACCTTTTATCTTCACAATGAAAAATAACTATAAGTAATTTAGAACACTGGACATGAACAGGTGCATGCACAGGCATATTTACACAAAAACCAAAATGACCTGGTAAGTTTGTATTGGGATTTCCAAGAGATACAGTGCCTCATCCTACTGACCCGAAAGAGACCAAACCATGATACGGCTTCCTTCTTTTGCTATACTAATGTTTCTCAACAGTTGCATCGTACTTGTGAAAGTTTCATTTTGCCAGCTTGGTGTTTGCACTGTGACAGGCAAACCTGGTGTAATTCTGCTCCAACCATGCTTGCAGAGTTCCCACCTACTGCCATGCCTGCTGAGCTCCTACCTATTAGTTTCCAACTAAATTGCCAGCCCTAGGTTTGGCCTGTGTTTCTCTTCATCCCCTCATCTGAAAACAAACATTTGACACGTACAAAACCTCCCCATGCAGACTTTTCTGAAAAGACACTTTTCCCCACATGGAATAATGCTGAAGTCAGCCAGCACTTGCCCAGATGCAGGAATCTTTCCCTTGGGCAGATCAGATGCAACATTGAAGTGCATGCTTTAATTGCGCTGGAATTATTATGAGGGTGTCAAACTTTTTCTATTCAACTACCTAGTTAATATAGGCCAACTTCTGGGCAATCTTCATTAGGGAAGGCCTGTCTGCACAGACAGAACTGTCTCTCAGATGTGACCAGAGCCACCGGACGGTATCTCAGTATCTTATCACAAGATCTGCACTGATGTCAGGGAACGGTCATTTAATTTTAATAGTGTTTGTTCAACTTTCATATTAGAATAGTCATCAATTACCTGTCAGCCTGTACAGAACAAGAAAAGTGATACATAAGTGCAAGATTTTAATGAAGTGACAAAGCTCTAAGATGGCTCCTTACATGACTACTTAATGTGTCCTACATTGTCTGGTGTGTGATTTTGTCCATTGGACATACTATTTCTAATTTAACAGGTCATTACAGCTTTAGTGTAATTGTGTGAATAAAAGCACATAAAATACAAGAATTTCAAAATAAATTTTACACCTCACATTTATGCAACAACTTACTGCACTTAAAAATTACTACAGTGCCAATTAGCATAAACAAGCACACATGCCATGGGGAGCTTGCAACTGCAATAGTAGCTGGACTTGACGTGCAGAGCTCCTTGTCCTACACAGTCCTCACCACTCTGGTCATTCAATTGCTGCTTCCCAAGCGAGTAGCGAAAAACAGCAGCAAAGATCAGGCTCAGGCACTGCAAGCTTTAGCAACAGATGATTTCTGTTCACATTGCTGGCTGATAGCTCCAGAGCCCAAATTCTACCAAAGAAAAGACAGACTTGAGATGTCAGCTAATGGCCTGGACTGTGCTTCGCGCATTCCTGCTCATGTATTTCCATTTGATCCAGATATCTTGGACAGAGTTTGAGCTCACTATTGGACTGAACATGGTCAAGGTATCTTTCCTCCTGGGAAACTCTAGCAGGTACCATCAAGACAGAGCACCCTGACTGAATGGTGTAGACAGCATCTCTGGTAACAGGGCCCAAAATGTCATGTTGCTGACAAAGTGGCAATCATCTTACGAGGGCGTATGAGCAGGACTACGGACTACTTTTCACCCGAGTAAAGATTCTCTGCCTCCTAGCACTGGCAAGGCTCGGCCTGGAGCACTGACCAGGTTGGGATGATGCACTTCAGATACAGCAAATGAAATAAGACAAAAAAGACTTGGAAAGAACCCAGAGAAAGGCAGCCAGAATAATCTGAGGTCAGACAAACACAAGCTATGAGAAGAGACTTAAACCTAAGGAGAGACCGTAGCCTGAGAGGGGACAGTAGTAGCCAAACATCTTGGAAGCTACTGCTGTAAACAGGCAATGACCATGTCTACACGGATGAACAGGAGAAGTAACAGGATCAAACATCTGCAAGAAAAACTGGAAAAGAGATGTTATGAGAAATCTTTTTAAGGACAGGCAAATATTGCCCAGAGTCACTGGAGAATCTCCATCACTACAGCACAGAAAAAGCAGGTGTCTTATAGGAATGATACAGCTAGAGCTGATCATGCCTTGGGAAAGGGAGTAGCAGGTCTCCCAAAGCCCCTCCTGGTCTACCTTCTCTGTCTTTAGGTAGTGACCTATTACATTGCACTTCCAGCTCATGCTTTATAGAGCTCCAGATGTAGCTAAAACTATGAGGAGGACCGGATTACAGTTTAACTCTGCATTGATTTTCCTGGGAAACTGTGAGGTTATACAAAAGGCCAGATTCCAGACTACATAATTCAATTTAACTTCACTACCTTGAAAATGGATTAATTCAATGAAATTGGGCTAAATTACACCAGATGGGAATCTCGCTCTGAATCTACGCCACCGATCATATTTCATCCCCCTCTTTTAACTGACAAGGAACATCAGTCTTAGGTCAGAGCCTTATCTTAGGTCAGACTCTTAATTCTCATGCACTTAAGCTTCCATCTTCAAACAACAGAACTCAGAAACTTCTGTTTGCCATCATGAAAATTCCTAAAAACAAATGGTCTCCATTTCTGTGGTCTCCAGTACCAGGACACATACTTGTCAATAATTTTGCCTATCCCACCGCTTTCATCTTTGAAATATTTAACTGCAATTGAGTATTCGCCTTCCTCTGACACCTCCAGCTGAGACTCAGTGTAGAGCTGGCTTAAGAAGAAAAAAAAAACCCAAATGGACTGTGACATGCCAGAGATTATGAACTCAGAAATGCCGTAATACAGTGTCAACTTTGTCATCTTTGACAAATTCTGGATTTTCCCAGTCTACCATGAAAGGAAGCATGGCTGGGTACAAAGAACTCAGATTTTTCCCGGTTCTGCAATTCCCATGGCATTCAAAACTCTATCACTGCTAACCACAAGAAAAAGAACATCTAGAAATCACTGAAACCACAGTGGCGTAAATGAGGACTGTAAGAGCCACTGAACACCAGTGCAAAAAAACCCAGCAAAGTTGTTTATGAAAACTCTATCCAAGAACCATTAGAAAGGGAAACACATCGGTACTTTGGAAATTCCCACGCTGCGTCAAAATGCAGCGCTGCGTGCAAAGATATTCAAACCTTTAGATGCTCCTAGTAAAGCTACACCTATCACTGAACGCTCCCGGCTTGCCCAAGCCACTGTTTACTGTGTGAAGTACGTCTATGTTCATACAAGTCAGCATGAGAGAAGCTACATCCTGGAAACAGAAGTGCAGAGAACCATAAGGAAGAGACGTGCAAGCTGGCTAGCCAGGCTTAGCTTAGCATTCTGGGGCAGTGCCAATGTTCACATCACATCTGGACTAATCCTGCGCAGAACACATGGCTCTGGAGCCTCTCTACCACCCACCACTGCAGGGCCTGATGTGCTACTTTCTAAGAGATGCCCAGCCAAAAAAAAATTAAACATTAGCTGACATATGTCTTAAATTTGATACCAGCTTAAAAGCTAGGCTTGCCTGAATCACAGCATCAGATGTTGCTCAGAGTCAGGTTTGCTGGCACAGTCCTGGTCTCAATGGATTGGTCAGCAGAGATTGAACCCAGCTGTCTTCCAAAATGTCAGGTAGGTGTGATATTCACATACAACATAAACTGCTGCAATATAAACAAGCCCTAACATTACACATCTCTTAAAAGCAGTGTTGGACCAGTTACATACTTGTTTTATCTGAGCAGATGTCAGCATCTGCTTTAAGTAGAGAGAACCAAAACATTTGTGTTCCTTTCCCATCCCCAGCCCCCCACCCTACTCAAAAGTGAGGAAGAACAGAGTGTCAGATTTTTCAGTGGCATTTTATACCAGAGCAGAAAGACAGATGTTTTGATGATTTCCACCCCCCTTACAATCTGGGCAGCCAGTCTCTTTGCTAAGCTGTTCACCCTTACTATTAAAACTGATTTGCACAACAGTACACTGCAGCCAAGCAAGCACGGCAGTCATTAAAGAGTAGGCTGCTCACACATGTTTCTGTACTTAGCCAAGTCAACTTCTGACGAATGGGTCATCTTTTGTCAAGCAACCGTAAGGAACTGGTAAAGAAATAATTTGTGGTTCAGGAACAGCCATGCTGATAGGTAGGCCTTCTGCCCTTTTGCTTTCCAACAGCAGTGTGCTCTGTTTGCTGGTCTTCAACCAATCTCTCGTTACAAAAACAGAAAATAATGAACATGTCCTGGTCAGTCGCAAGGGCTTATGCTGAGAAATTATGGAAATCTTTAGAAAGTAAATGTACAGACGCTGAAGCAGTGACACTGCAAGGTAAATCATGCTGACTAATTCAAACATAAGCAAAGAACAATAGTTCAACAAGGGGCCAGGTCAGGGTCAGAAATTAAAACTATACTATGCAATGTGGCGATTCTCAGAATATTGCAGACAGCCTTTAAAACTCAGGATGCTTCCAAATATCACACCTCCCTATTGGTCCTCTGACTGCCCTAAGCCCCCTTTATTTTCTTCCAGTCAGCTCAACATGTCCAGCTTCACTGTTTTCTTGCAGGCAGTCTTACAGTCAGGAATGCTACTTTTCCTGGGTTAAAAACAAAGCAAAACAAAACACAAAAAACCTCCAAACAAAACCAGAAAAAAAACACCACAAAAAAAAAAACCCCCGAGAACAAAAAAAAAATTTAAAAGTCTACTTTTCTTTGTGAGACCCCTGAAAGGTCTTGGATGAGAAGACTACATATTATCTTAAAATTATAATAATTACAAAAATCTGGAGTCTTAGTACTAGTTAACACTTTGAGCTCTGGAAAAGACTGCAATAAAAATCAAATCATGCCACAAAGTTCTCACACCACAGCAGCTTCAAGAAGCCTCAGCTAGGTCCAGGTTGCTTTTTACTGAATAACAAATGAAGAGCTGTAAGGGGGAAACCTTGCCAATACACAGGGAGTGGTCATATCAGATGAAAATTATACCTGATAAATTAGAACTCTGGTGCCAAATTCCCATCTCCATTCATAAGTTTCCACAGCCAAAAGGAAATAATAACACCCGTGGGAGAAATATCCTCTGTCAGGAACTGCATGGAGATTATATAGCAGCCTGTACTGAGCTCTCTTACAGGCCTTGGCGTAAAGTCCCACCAAGGATAAGAAACGAGTAGCGATGCTCAGCCTTCGTCTAAATCTGTAAGACTGCAGAAGCTGCTACTTCAGCGTCCTTCATATTTGGAAATGGAAATACTCTAGCCCCAGAAATACTACTCCAGTGCCTTTAGTACGCAGGAATCTGCGTTGCTGGAAGCATACTGCTGGAAGTTGTCAACAGAGAGAAGTTTATGGAGACTCACAACCAAGACAAATGAGGAGGGACATTACAGATATATCAAGACACAATGAACACCAAAGCAAACCTCAAGTATTATTCCTCAACCCCAATAAACACAAGGACTCATCTCCAAAGAAACCGTTTTTGACAACTGGCAATCTGATCTCCTGTCCTCGAAGATGAAAGAAAAGGCTGGTCCATTTTTACAGGAGTTCTCAAAAAAGACCAAAAAAAAGGACAGCCTAAATTAACAGGTAATCGTGAGCAGCATTGCCCAAAGTGTTTGGAGTTTGGCAAAATTAGAAGCCAAAGAAGAAATAATTATATAACTCTCAAATAAGCATCACTGTCATCTCCTTTTGGAATTAACCAAGCACTTGTAAACTTGAGCAAACTTGAGTTCTCTAGGCAGGTTTACTAAAACCTGCATTTTTCACCTCAAAACAGCCACCCTTTTGTGCCACTCATGACCACAGCTGCTCATGAGGACACTAGACTTCATTTCTAGGTCCAGAAGGCTTGTATCCTCCCTGAGGATGAGCAGCCCCAAGAACATCTGTAACCCTATGAGCCACATTTCATTAGAATGCAATTAAAATAATTATTTAAAGTCTTGTTTCCAAAAAGTGAGCAACCTCATAAGCAATCTACTGGAGAAGTAAAGATGTCTGTCGTTATACAGCCTTTTCCAGAGCCGCGACTGCTCGTGAGTGAATTAGAGCACACAAACCCTCTACATGTTCCTTTGGATGCACATTTGTTTGTGGAAGAATGGGCTGTAGGTACTGGCACAAAGTACTTCCTCTGTCCTGCCTACACTCTATCAGTTCACTAAACAGATTTAATTTGCAGTTTCCTCCAAAGGCATTTACCTTTGGAATTTTGGTTTTAACAATAGGAGTCTCTTGTATATCTACACACACAAAATGACAGCTCTTTAATGGCGCTAAGTCAGACAAATGCCCCTTCTATGAACACAGTGCAGGAAAAATGTCTTTGAGTATCTCAGATACAAAATGCCAATAAATTGAATTTATGTCTCATTTAATCTACAATGGAGCAGTTAGTACTTAAAGGGTACATACACTTCCCCTAGTCCCTTTCTTCCTGAGAAACTTTCAGATGCTGAAAATCAATTCCTCTTGTCTCCTTGTTATTCATCTGCTACACATTAAGGAGAAACTCTGGGCATTCAGTGATCCCACAATGGTCTTTCATCTCCAGAGAAGCCTGGTATGAATTAAAATCTTGCGCTCCCTCAAATTATGGATGCATACTGCAGCATGCCACTGACTTATCTGCTCGTGAGTTTTGCCAGTTTTCTCAGCGTGCTGCAGCTAGCTCGTCTGCACCTTCCAACTTAAGTGACTCTACCACAATGCTGCCCATCCAGCCCAAGAAAAGTGCTTTGACACCAGCGTACACAAATACACGTCCCCACACAACAGGCACTGCTATCTACTCTTTTTTCCAACTCCCTGCCATTTAGGATTCATATTAAGAAGTGGGTTTACTACAGCCAAGATCTTAGTGTAAGAACAATAAATACTTCATGAAAGCAATGTTCTTTCATTTCAGTGGCCTCGAGAGATGAAGATTATACACAAATAACTTTTAACTGACGTCATTTCTTTGTCATGTCTGGTTTTAAGGGCAGTTTTAACTTAGGACGTTGTTTTTCTGTAACGGACGTAAAATTTAATCGCTATCGGGACTGCTGCAGCAGTGGTCAAACACACACTGTTCTATCACTCCCAGCTTCCAGCAGGTCGTGCTGCTGGATGTCTCATACCCCAGCAATTCAAGGCTTCCCCTCTCAGGTCTGAAAGTAACATATTTATTCTTGTTTTACTCTTTGTTGCTCTTTCAGTCTGTTTTTCCTCCCTCCAAATGCTGCTTGCCCACTCCTCAACTCTCAAATATTCCCCGCAGTCCAAGTAACACATTCAAAATAAGGAAACACTTGCAAATCTACATTCACATTCTGTCCTACAGGAACCGTCATCTTTTGCTGATCGCTTCTACATCCAACGCTCTCCCCAGGAAAGCTTTTAGCCACCTTGCTCTACAGTCTCTTAAATAACTGTTCCTTTGTTTAAGTTAGATTTCTGCGTGAAATATTTTCCAACAAACAATCTTGTTACCTATTCAATATGGTAGTTTGAAGAACTTTTAAGATAAAATAAAAATAAAATTAGAACAAAATAAAGCTACTGAAAAGCTGAGTTAGAAGAGAAATGTGTGCGTTCTATGTAACCCTGAACAGCAGTTCAGGTGAGAACGCAGCTCAAGTTCACTGGCTATTTTGGGCTCAGACTACAACGTAGCCTAGACAATTTGGAGCATAGCACACGCCTGAAATACGCGTCCAAAGCAACTGTGCAAACAGTTACGGTGGGCACCGAACTCACACAAACAGCCTGGGCCGGCTGGATTAAAGCAGTTTGCCCAGATACGCCTATGGTTTGCAGCCACAGGCAATGCCTGCCCAGCAAAGCCCTTACCTCGCTTGAATCCTCCTGCTGATTGATAACAGCTAGTGCATCCTCTGCAGCCTGGCGCTTGGCTTCGGCAACCGTGCGCTCCATCTTGGCTCTCTCCGAAGTGATCATGTCGTGAGCCTTCCGCTCAGCCTCCGACACTGCCTTCTGCAACTCGGCCATCGCCTGACGCTTTACTTCATTGACAGCTTCCTCTACAAAGGAGGGAAGAAACACTCATCAGCACAGGACGCTGGGCACAGGGCTATGTAGGACCGACACGTGAAATGCAGCAAAGGCTCTGTCATATGGAGAGTCTTCATTTTGAGAAGGACACAGAGGAACCTGGTTCCTCAAGGCTCTTCAGGACCACTCAGGTGCTTCTTTCCTTCCCCATCACCGAAAGCTCTCCCAGGTCTCTAACAATTGTGATGATTCTTGCCATTTTGATTCGCAGTCAGTACTTTGTTAAGTAGAGACATTTCGGATCTCTGGTGCGTTATTTTTGTAATCTTTTCCAACATTTTACTTGGAAAACTGGGTTTGCAGCACACCAGATTTATGAGTATCTTTGGCAACAATTATTATTTAAAATGTAATACTACAGACGTTTTCAAAAATGTATCTTTAAGCTCTGGAAATTAAGACAAGATTTATAGTCATTGACCATTTTTTTCCATATGTTAACAAATAAATAAACGAGGTTAAAAAGAAACCCCAAGAGTTTATTTATTTAAAAAATTGAAATCATCGGCCTAATATCTTTTCCTGGACCTATATATGTTACGAGCCAAAATTAAAATTTGTTTATGAACATTCATTTGACCTCTTGGTCTCCCCTTCAAACCCATGTTTACGCTGCGAAGACTCGACTTCCTGGCTCCGCTGAGCTCTTGAGCCCGCCACAGCCCAGCGCAATTAACACTGCGCAGGGGCACGCCGCTTCACTAAATTCAAACCTTCGTGCCTCTTGCAAAATAACTACGACAGCGTGAGCCGTTTCTTTGGTATATACTGGCGTCCTATCTTTTATTCCAGAAAACATGGATTGTCACAAATTACTTATTTGGGTTTTGATGCAGGAAGAGTGCAAAGATTTTACTAATGAACAGTCTTTTAACTGACAACTAAAACAAGCAATTTTTTTTTAATTAACTGCTCTAATTAACAAGGAAACCATCCTCCCCCTGAATTAGTTTATCTAATTTTCATCTTTATTCAAAGCAAAATGACAATGATTAATTGAAAATTTAATAAGCAGTAATTATTAACTTGGCAAACCTAGTACCAATTAACACTCTATTAAAACTAATTATGACATGTTTCATTAATGTTTGCACTTAATTGTTTCATCCACTTAAAAACCACCTTAATTAAATGTTCTGTTTAATTAAAAACATAGATTTCTTTAATAAAAATGTTTTACTGTAGATTAAAATCTAAGTATTACAACTGTGTTTTGGGTTTGAGTTTTAGTCCATGTATTTAGCCCATGTATTTGTGTGCATGCACATGCCCATAGACCCAACTCCTACATACAGATGTTATGTCAGTAACTCTCGAGTTTTTATGTCTCGCAGCTCCGCACTTGTTATTTAAAAAAAATAAGGACTACATGAAGTCTCCATTTTCAGTTATTAAGCAAATTACAATGAAGACTTAACTTTAAGCCGCGCACTGACTAAACCAGAATTAATTAAAATGAAAGATGAGTTCTATTCTGTATGTCTGTTACGTGGCTGCATGTCTGCGAGAGGTGTTTCAGCTGAAGTTTTCGAGGGCGGGGAATTTAGAGATAAAACTTATGCCTTTATTTTTATGAGGCTGAAAATATGCCCTTATATTACCCTACCATAAATGTTGTTTAGGGGAAAGCCTCAGGAGAGGAAAAAATCATACCCTTCAACCATACAGCCAAGGCTTAATTTACTTTGAATATTCAAGGTGAATTAAAATTCTATCTAAGTGGCAATACAGGACAATAATTTTTGCTTACGATCAAAGCTGCAGCTAGACTAATTGTATATGCAAATCAGGCAATTTATATTTAAATTATGCATTCCTATTCTAGTCCCACAGGCACACACAGATCAGCAAAGGGAATTGGTAGGACATTTGCAAGGTGCTTGAATATTTATTACCAACTGCAAACATTCACTGATCGTGAGAAAAGAAATATACACAGGCAAAAATACAGATGTAATTTTATTACCATGTTCATAAAAATGAGGCAACTTAAATACAGACGGTTTGTGTCTATGAACTGCTGTTATTAACAAAGTGGATTTCTTTGAGAAAATCTATGTTCTTGCTGATATTTGCTATGAATAGAAGTTATCTCTGTACAGCATGATGCACTTTCATGACATCATATAAATTTAGTCTTACATTGAGGTGTTTGCAGTGGTTAGAAATGCCAGTTTAGATTATTACACTAACCAGAAGCACAATACTCCATTTTACATTTTACAGAGACTTCTAAATTTTATAGTTTTTCATCCTACATAATCTACTTCTTTGCAGTCCAAATATAGAAATTGAACTTTATATCCTAACTTCTATACTGCGTAAGTTTTTTTTTTTTGCAAAGCTTCTGAGAGTGTGAAGATGCTAAAAATGCTTACAAGGCCATATGCCTGACTGATACTTTTTAATTGGCATAAACTATGGATTGGACTTTAGTATTTCCATTAACTTTGACAACAAAATTTGTGTTATGCTATACTAAGTGTGAAAATAAATAGCTAGAAAAAGTTGGGATTTTTGGTCACAATGCACCACCATAATTTCGATACATTATGAACTCATGAACACCCAAATAAACTAGACAAAATTTCCTATCGCTGACTTTCTGCACATCTTCTTAAAATAAATGTTCCCAGTACCCACAGATATTTTATAGACATAGAATGCAGGCTTCATAGTTTCAGATGACAATAAAAACTGTAATATCTGTGCAGGAAAAGTTATGGTGACAGTGAAGGAGACTTTATTTGCCTTGACAATGCTGAGCTATGATGACTAAAGATGATACTGGCACTCTCCCTTTCTCTGCTTTTCCAGGGGAAGGAAGAGTGATTAGATTCCAATATCAGAAAACATAAATCCAGAAGTTTTTAAAACCAAATATCTAAGATGCATGGTCTGCATCCTCCATTTCCCCACTAATGCTAAGCATTCTTGGCATAAAATCATTCTGTCTTTTTAAGAATGCCATTGAAAACTTCCTTCCCTTTGAGTAGCGCTAATTCATGAGAGAAGCTCCAGGGAGCCAACAGCCTGTGTGGAATAGGCATTACTTGGCACGATCAGAGGTCCTTGGAGCTGACCCAGGAGAGGTACTCAATGCATCATTCACTCCTGTATATAACCCACCAGCCAGATTCAGGTCACCTCCCTCACACCGTAGGCACACTTAGTCCATGCGATGAAAAAGGAAAGGTGGTGGGCAGCGGTGCAGCCCTGTGCCACCATGAAATTCTGCATCATCTCACTCTCAGGCTGACGCTGGCAAAGAAGGTCAGTGGGAGCTGGTGACAGGAGTTGTCTTGGCTTCTTATGCCAAAACACACAATCACTTTCTCAGGACTACCCTGGAGAACATGCAGGGTCTTTACTGTCCTTGTATGATAAAGCATGGCCATTCCACACCTGTTTGGTAACTCCAGAGCTTAGCTCCAGTAAGTAAATGGAGCAACTGGTAACTCCAGTCCAGAACTGCCATGACCAGTAGGCCTTGCTCTGTGATAGGAGACGACTGGAAGACAGTTTCCTCATGACACCAAAAGAAGCTAAGGCAGCAGCCCACAACAGGCCTGGTATCCCCTCAGTATTTAATGAAGAGAAGTAGGTATTTCCAAAGAGCAAGTCATCCAACCTATGGTCTGACTGATCCTCTTCACATGCCTGCCTCTCTCTTGACTTCTGAAGGACACCAAGAACTTGGCTTGGACTCTTTTAGAAGAATCAGGACACTGACGACTTTCCACTGACGTATGAAACTGAACTGGGTTTACATGGCTTTAATTCACAAGGTGTTGCTTACTGCGTGCTTGCTCCAACAATCACAAAAGCATGTGCTTAACTTGGTGTATCTAAAGAATTGCGCTGGAGTCTATCAGTCTCCAAAAGTTTAGGTGAATCCCTTTTTCACAGGATTTTGAGGTTGCTTATTAACCATTTTTATGCCAAATTATTTCAGTTCAGTGGATTCAGCATCCCAATCAGACTTTTATACTTGATTCAGCTGTCTACACCTTGGTCTTCACAGCCATTTGAGATACCAAGATACCCACACTGAGCCAGCAGAAATTGCTTGTGAGAGATTTGCAGCCTTCCAGACTGGCAGCTGCAGCCTAGACGGGCAACAGCATCTCAGATGGCACTAGAGACCTATTCTTACAGAGCTGAATTGCACCTTTGCAGCTGTGAACTGATTACAAAATTGCGGAGACCTCCACCTTCAGTGCACCCTCCCGAAAATGAAGGCCCATGATTTATGAAAAGCAGTATGCTTTCTGATGTTTTACGGCTCTTAGTAACAGATACAGGTGTGCATCTTGTAGAGAGCCAGAGTTTTTTTATTCACAGGCACACTCAGTTAATGCAGGGAATCTGATTTAAACCCACATCAGCATGAAAATAAGACTAGAAATGGGACCAAAGGAAAAACTTTGTTTTGAAAGAACTGATGACATAGATGTTCACAAGATGACATGTCTCAGCTCCTTTACACTACCATTTGTGGATATATGCAATGTGAATGCACATCCAATTTTATAATTCAGGCCAAAAGCTTCAATTAACTTGCATTGCTAGCTTATGTAGAAACTTTTTTCCTTGTATTGTACTGCATCTAGGAGTCACAAATGACCTGATGTGCCAAACAACATCAAACCCCAAATTTTACAAGAATAAAGTTCCTGAAATTCAACTGAATAATGCTCCTCTTACCAAGATTTCCTGGGACTGCATATTTTTTCTTATTTTTCATTTAAGATGTTAACAGAAATATGGCAAAACAAACTATAAAATTACTTTTGGGTACACAAGAGCACTGAGTTACAAAGGCTAGACTTTCCTTAGACAAAAGAAAAAGTTGTAGATTATTTTGTTGCTTTTCATATAAACCACAGCAGTTCCAAAAATATTAATTTATATATTGACAAATGTAGACTTTACAAGATAAACCCACAGCGCACAAACAACACAACTCCTTGTCTGATGCAAAAATATGCCAGCAGAACATTTTTACACCTACGTTCTGTATCTAGTTTAAAATATAGCAAGAAGCAGCAAGCAGTTACAGGAGATTTGATCAGAAAGCATCAAAACTGCTGCTTATTTGCCATTTAATCATTAACTCATGCTCAGAGAGCTGCAGTAGACTTCATGGTTATACAGGTGTTCAGAAGAGGGGGGGTAGAGGGTGTGTGTATGAGTGTATATACAGAAGCTCAACTACATCGCTGGAGTTCAAGAGCTACCTCCTGGCCCCTCTGGAAACAAGGGAACTCTGGCATCGACGTCGAAGGAGCAAAGGTTTAGCTCCAGCACTGCAACAGGATACTTGCCAGGAAACTCCTGCGCTCAGGCTGAGTTTTAAAGTGTTGAAAAAACCTCTGTACAACCACAACATCTGCCCATGGTGCTTCTCAAGCTCACAGGGAAGACACTGTCAATGCCCGTGCAACCACCCAGAGCAGCTGCAGCGATGCGATCTTGCTTACTTCATTAAAAACTTTGCAAGTTCATAAGTGCAGACTTCACTGGGGGCTGACAGGCACAAAATCTTTTTAAAATTAAGAATGGTTACATTGCATAGCTGGAGGTTTTTCTTTAACAGGTATACTTAGGTTTTTCCCCTCCATTGGGAATTCTGACCTTAACTAGGTAAGACCCTTAAAGCTTAAAAAAAAAAAAAAAAAAAAAAATCCCCCACAAACTTCTTTTTTTAAATTGCTAACAGACTGAAACTTTAGCATATCAAGTTTCAGCCTGAAACCATTAAAACCCTAGAAAATGGGGGTCCTTAATGGAAGTACTGCTATCCCCCCTAACTATAGCAGCAGATGCTTCTATTATAAAAATTATTTCATGTCCTGATCAGTTCCAGTTTAAGATTATTAAACGCAATTTCTTCTCGTTACTAGTAAGCTCTCCCCCCCCCCCCCCCCCCCCCTATTTTTTCATTCCTCACATCAGTGCATTAACAACTGCACACAGCTGCCAGAAGACTAAGCTGGTGTTTTTAAACAGTTCTTACCAGCTTTCTTCCAGATCTCCTCTGGCACGTATCCAGACGCAGGCCTGTGAAGGAATTCCCGATGCGATTCTGCAGGAGGAGGGGGTGCAGAGGGAAAAAGAAAGAGCATCGTAAGCAATGCTTGCTTGTCGAGAACAAGGCTTAGAGAAATACCTTTTCCCTTTACTCAGATAGAAAAAAAATCACAGGAAGTTTTTTCTTACACAAAATAAAACGGATGCCATGGCCGTAACTCACAAACATCACATAGACCAGATCAATGTTTAGGACTCAAACGTCTCATCTTTAGCCAAGCTAAGACTAGTTTGCTTTATTTTTATTTTACAGCATTTCAAATCAACTCTATATGCCAGTTTCCATGCTTTAAAGGCTGGCTTTGCGAAACCAACCAAGGGAGTGACGTGCTTCGTCCTTTGTCATTATGTTTATGAAAAGGAAGAAGAAAGAGGGCAACAGTCTGCACTTGGCACTTCTGCTCCGTGAAAACAGAATGGCTAATGACAAGCAGAGATAAAAGCCAAGATGTCATTCCAGTGATCAAATAAGCTGTCCACGGAAAAAGAAAGGGGTGTTTCTACACGTTCAGAGGCTATGCTTTCCTACATCTGAGCCCATGTTGGCAACTGCAGCTGCAGGAGTTTGAAAAGCAGAACCTTTAACTTCAGGTTAAGCCCCTAAATACATATGCTGCCAAACAACCTCACTGGAGCTGAAGCTCATAATTCAACCATATATTTCAATCAAATTTTGACAGCTCTTTCCCCCCCTCCTCCTCTTTTTTTAAAGGGTTTAACCTCTGGGCCTGAGCCTAAGAGCTCTGAAATCGGCAAGATCCCGTCCACACAGACTTCAAAGACGCAAGATCAGACAATACAGAAAGAACATTCACTTTGGCCTGAAATTTAGCATACAGATTCTCAGCAGACGGAAAACTGCTCTTTTCAAATACAATTTTAAAAAGGCTTAACTATTTGTCGAAGTAATAGAGGAGAAATTAAAAAAACCCCATCACCATGATTACCATTGCCTGTGTGATAAATTCAATTGTCAAAACAAAATAACTTGATTTATTACATAGAGATACGGTTTGCATCTTTTTAGAGATGTTGCTAGAAATTAAACACCCTGTTTGACGTCTGAGTTTGAAACGTAACAAAAGTACACATGCCATTCTTTGAATACCAATCTTTACTAAATATATTCATTTTTGTATCTTACAGTTATTATTCAATAACTTGGTCAAAAAGTAGTACTTTTAAGAAAAAGTCTGAATCATTAGGTTTTGCAAATCGTTTTTTACACCGCCATACATATGCATGTGGTACTGTTTATATACAGTGGGCTACAGAAACTTAAAAGGCATTTAAAAGATGACATTTAATACTGCAGACAGCTAAGAAAGGTGGAAATGACAGGGGCCGTTTCAGCTACGCAGGGAGCAGGGAATCCCAATCCCTGCACGCTGTTCCACAGATGCGGTTTCTAGCCCATGAATCTGCAGACACCAATGGGGTGGACTGAATCTTCCCGTCTGACAGGCAGCTGAGTGGATTTCCCCAGCTCTTCTGTTTGCCACTGAAGTATGGGATGAAAATAAAATGGATTTCTGTAGGCAGATTTTCACACCTCTCGAGCATAAAATGATGGGGGGGGGTGTGCAAGATTCTGCAAAACAGCTAACTATTTACGCTGGTTTAATCGATATGACAGAGGATTTCAGACCTGATGCTGAAAAGGGGAAAATTCTCAGTATCACTTGGCTCATATGATTCTGCAGACAACAAATATCATTGTGTACACTTCTCTCATCCCTTGGAGGCTTTCAGACTTACAGGAACAGTGGCAGCTCAGTCAGGGACAGAGGAGGCAGCAGAAAACATTGCTTGAAAGCTCAGGAAAACCCAAGGCAAAAAATTAAACCACTCTTATTTGCTCTCCTGCAATACCTGCAGGAAAAGACCCAACCAGACTCCAAATGTGGCAAAACAAGGGGTTTGCTGCATTCATGTCTTGTGTTTTGTGTTGAGTTTTCCTGTCTGCTATTTAAGGTACCATCCACTGCCAGGGGATCATAACCTTGATTTAAGCCCTTTACTGTGGTACTTAGTATTAAAAATACAGAGATGTGGAGCTAATTTTTTGGTACACATGACTTTCCAAAAATGGAATTCAATGACATAAATGACCAGATTGCCAGCTAATTGTTAAAATTTCCAAAACATAAACATCAATCAAGCTCTTATTCCAACCACAAATTATTTACATGAGGAATGAGATCCTCTGCAAGAAAAATTAAATCAAGAGCTTGTGAGAGACTTTCCCATAGTTTGGATTGGTGCACAAAAAAAAGACAAGAAGCACTTATGAAGATAATAAAAAACATATTTTCCAAGCAAGAAAAATATTATTAACATGACTGTTGTTTAGTCAGTGGTGACGAGTCCATGAAAACAACCTTCTTTTGGGGGCTAAACTACAGGATGTGACCAGAGGATTGAAGTCTTATACTACTATTATTTTTAAGGTAAGGTGTGCTTCAGATTAAGAATCACAGAACTTGCTCACTAAAACACAAAAGATCTTAACTTGGATGT
Source organism: Gorsachius magnificus (assembly GCA_034008185.1). Taxonomy (NCBI): domain Eukaryota; kingdom Metazoa; phylum Chordata; class Aves; order Pelecaniformes; family Ardeidae; genus Gorsachius; species Gorsachius magnificus. Next base: position 27,778,097 of record CM067082.1, on the reverse strand, counting down.
CTGGCAAACTCAAACCAAAAGTAACACAACCAAGTCAAGTCCCTAAACCACTAAATGTAAAACCAACCACAGAAAGCCATAATGAGGAAGAATGCATTACATTAACTGACTGACTGCAGCACCTAGAAGTCAAAGCAAATTCCACCTGGAAAAAAATGGAATTAAATCAGACAAAATTAGGAATAATCTGAAGCAACAAGGCACCTCATACAGAAAAGGATAAGGGAAAAAGCTTTACATGTCAGACATAATACAGATTTGTTAATGGTGAAAATGCAACAGTGTTATTTCACAGAACAAAGGGGTGCACACTATGGAATTACTTGAAATTTATGGAACTATGGAATTTAATTGAAATTCATGGAGAGCACTTGTTGATAATCAGTCTGGTTCCTACTGAACCATATGGAAAATCCCAAAAAGGAATACAAAAAGCACATATACATGAGAGCACTCAATACTTGCCTGTGAAAAGTCTACATGAGGTAAAAATAAATAAGATATTTTGAAATTGAAATTTTTTTTTTAATTTTCTATTTTAATGTGAAATATAATTTTCAGCAATAAAGTTGCTGGACTGGCACATAAGAATACACACAAGGAAAAGAAAAAAATTGGTGTCAGTTCCAGACCTCACATTCTACTGAATAGCACGGAACAACATAATACATTCTTTTCTAAAACATATAGAAAAAGTACTATTTTTAGTCCATCCTGGATTTTTTTTTTAATAAGAAAGAAAACATTCACCAAAAAAAATTCTATAGTCACAATATGGTGCTATGTTCCATATGGGCCCCAATTATTTATTTCAGGAATGCATTCAGCCATAAAAATCATCAACAGTTAATTGATCAAACAGGTTTCTAGTGTACAGCAAGCAGAAATATCCTGTAGACCGCTTATTTTTCATTGCTTTAAGATAAGGAGAATAGGTGCTGAAAGTAGTGAGAGAGATGTGAAGTTGTAAGAGGAGAAATAAATATGGGTTGGGGAAGTGAAACTGAGAAGAAAAGTTAGGACCAAATAAAGGATGTGGACTCTCATATGATAGTAAGGGCCAAACCCAAGAAAACAGAAGAGAGAGACTTAAAAGGAAAAGACGTGTTCAAAACTGTCAAAAAGCCTAATTGAGATTTGGAAGGAAGGAACAGAAGATGGGTCGAAAATATAAAAGAATGGAGGTTTTTACCACTGGGAAATGACATCAAAGCCTATAATAACATAATAATAAGAAACAGAGAAGAACAGCTGATCTTTTGGGGACCTTTTAGGATTTAGTGTATTTATGAAAACACTGGTGGTAACAACAATACCCTAATACGCCATAGTGAACATTAGGGCTCAAGCATAATAAAAGCTGCATATAACCAGCCCTGAACTATATGAAACATATATGCTTTTACACATATTTCTATGCTTTTCATATTTCGTTTGCAAGTTTTGCTTCATTCTACCCTATAGTAGATGTAACACCATTGGTGGGACGCAGGCAACAAACATCTCAGAGGAATAATTAACCGCCTTGTTTGTAAGAGTCAGGCTCAAGTGTGCCACTCCAATTAATGGAATATATAGATACAAATCTGAAGAAGTATAATACTGAATGAGACTACCTTGCTATTCTTGTTTCAAGTATTTTTATGTATATCTTTGCCCTTCTTTGCCCTTTTTTGTTGCTCTTATAACACTCCCTGAGCACACATGAAATTACATTAAAAATATAGTTGTGTTCTCATTTAAAAAGAGTAAGACAAGGAAAACCGCATGGCTGCTACATTACTGAAGCATCCTCAACCAAGAACGAACTTCCAATAACTTAGCAGCAATAGATTTTCTCTCTTTCATGCCACCTATGAGTTATTTTGCAAAGCATGACAGTAACAAGGTGGTATAAGGAATGGATAAAAGTGACCCTAGTCCCAAGGAGGTCAGAAGTGAATACGGGGAACACAAATCCACAGTGTTTCCGCAGCTGTAGCCCTGTCTAACAGCACGCAACTCAGTATGCCACGATCCAGCCCAAACAGTGAGTGGATTAAGAGTAATACTTAATATCATCAGTGACCAGTATTGCTGAGGCTTTACGTTCTAGAATTACAAGTTATAAATGCTACCGTGGTATTCACAGCGTTCCCGTTAGCTCATGTTAGAATATCACGCATATCACAGCAATGCCGATTTATCTGCAAATGGCAAAGGAAAGATTTTCTAATCACAGCGTGAACAGACATATATCAGCAGGGATGCCCTGGCTAACACTGGAAGTACGAGGGTGAACAGCCTTTGATAAAATATAAACTAGCTCTGAAAGGGTTAAACATTTAAAAATGCATTAAGAAATGGCTAACCTATGTGTTTTTGACAAATTCATACACTTCTGAGAATCCTAGCTTCCTGGGGCAAATCCTGCAGGCATTGGCACTCTTCAGTAGGAGATTTCAAACTCAGTTTTGCAAGATTTCCATTCAGATAAATTCAAGAGACACAAAATATCAACATCGCTGCAGACCCTCTGATGTGTGCCTACACCACTTATCTAGAGCCACAGCTGCACTCAGTAAGGTTATAGATCTTGTTTATAACCCACGATGTTGAAGAACCCTCATCTTTAATTTATCCGACTGTGTATTTCAGTATACATTGTCTGATATGTGTAATTATTCACTATTAGGATGAAAGTTGCAGTCCTGCTGCAGTACATAGTACTGAAATTCTTCAGCAGAAATGGAGTTGGATGATGTATTATTCACTTCATAGACCATCACAGTTCATCAAGTGAATATATATAAAGTCTGAGTCATTTTTAGACTTTCATAAACATGTATTATTCAGACTGGAAAGAATGGACCCATCTTACCTTCGACACACTCTCGGAGAATAATGAGAGCTTGTAACCTGTTATAGCTGGCTAATCCGTGTATCGGATTACACTGCATTAAAAAGAATTATCAAATATTTCATTTGATTTCTTAATTTAAAATATCAACAGAAAAATATTGATCATATACTGTGAACTGTCAAGCACAACATGATTTACAGGAACGTTGAATTAAATGAAGCACAAAAATCTCTGGCAGAAAAACAGGTCTGCTGGTTCAAAAGACGACCAGAATTTTCTTCAATTTCTTTTGGACTCAAACTCTCTCTGCTAAATTTCAGGTCAGAGTTTTTCAGCAAGAGCTCTCTATGAAGACCATGGCATAATGTTTATCATGAGAACTTATCACTTCAGTGATGATATTTTAATCATAAAGAAAACGAAATGAAGGCACAGACAATGTAGCCATATGGCCCCCCTTTTTTCCCTCTTGCAAGTGGAGATGACAAGATGGATTTAAAGGGTGGATTACCTCAATTAAAAAAAAAAAAAGCAAGTACAAGGGGAATCACTGACATTTAGAATCCCTGCAGCAAAAAACAATATTTACATGTTGTGGCACTTAAATTAAAATATTGGAAGAATTTTTCAACCCCTTCCTCATCACTTCAAAACTACAATAAAAAGCCCTAAACAGAACAGCATCTCAAGGCTCACAGACACTGCTTCAATTTTATTGTACCTCTAAATGTTCGGGGTTTCCATATTGTTAACTACATTACTACCAGATTTGAGGAAATATAAGGATTACCTTTCCATAGACTCAGAAGTATTTTCTGCCTTACATATCAGACATAAAAGCACTTCTTCTCAATATTTACGATTGACATGGATGCTACAGCACTGAAGTCATCCAAGTTTCAAGTCCATGGGTCTCAGAAGTAGTTTTTAAAGCCAAATAACCAAAATGGTCATGTTAAAATTGAAATGGACTCAATCCAACCTGTCCAGTTGTACCCATAGTACTGCAGAGGCTGTGCCATATCATGTCTTTTTAAGCAAACACTTTGCTGTTTCCAAGAATTCATTTTGACAAATATACAAACAAAATGATAATATAGGAATCTAATTGTATGTTTGATCTTCATTTTATCTTTCATTGCTGTTTTTGTGGTTATGACTATTTTTCTTGGATTGTACTATCTATAAAGTTTTGGTGAATGTCTTGAGTTCCAGTTTCTTTCGGGAAATCATAAAAACTCTGTTTCCTTTCATTTTTTTTTTACCGACTAAGTATACCTACAAGCACCATGACCTGGTTCTTTTTGCATCATAGCTTTACTAAAGAAGGGTGCCACTGCTTTTGATCTAGGGGTTTCCTCACAAGTGTTCTTCCCGAAGATGCAGATGTGATCGACATTTCAGATGCTGTATTTATGAGTCCTTCTTTACATTACGTTTAACACTATTCGTACAGGCCATTACCTGAATGCTTCTTTCTGAGAAGGGCTCCTCTAGGGACTAAACTTATTAGTGAAGTTGGGAACAGCATTTCCATAACCCTTCCTTTCACTGACTGAAGCTAATTTATAGAGCTATTGGCTCAGATCATTTGACACACACACACAAAAGGTTTGTTTGTTACCAAGAGGCACTAAATATTACAGTAAGAACTCTAGAGATTTACCAAGAGGAAGATGGAGAGGGCATTAGATTTGTTTTTCTGCTTTTCTATTTGCAATTAAATAAGTTTTAGATTTAATAAGTTATTCTTAAGGGCAAAAGGAAAACACAGCTTTAAATAAAATATAGTTGCAAAATAGCACACACATGCAATTCCAATAATGACCGCAGTTGATGATGATCGAGTAGATGGCATATGATATGGCCTGATTATTTGATAATAATCAATAATAAAAGATCAATAAAAGGTAAATATTAGACAAGCAATCACTGTTTGCTGTTCTCTTCAAAAGAGCAGACAACAATAAAAAGTCATCACTAAGATGTGTTTCTTTACCACACCTGCCATAAAAGTGAGGGGATGGGGTAGAAGCAGGCCAACACATTCATAAATCACAGAAAGCCCACAAAACAGAAGCTTGTTTTCATACAGTGGAGTCATCTTGGAGTGGTTGTGTGAGGTGTTGTGCAAGTGTGACCGTGAAGGTCTGCAGGGTGGAAAGTCCAACTGCTCAGTCTGCTCCTCATAAGTGGGCTTTGCCGTTTGAGCCGAGCTCTGAGTGTTTCTGTGTAACTACACAGTGGGCAGTACCCAAACTAGCTCAGACACACCTGTGTGAGCTGCAGTGGTGGGCACAGACCTAGGAGGATCATGTGTGGTAGCTGTGGGCATCCCAGATGTTGTTTCTTTCTCATACGGAAACCAAGCGCAGCTAAGGAGTGCCCATATCTTTCTATCCCCTTTCGTTTCCTTAGAAAGGCAACTTCCAAGTTAAGGCATTTGATTTGAGGTGAAAGCCCTGGGTTTCACAGTGCTAACAATCCAGAAACACCTACAGATTTCCTTAATCGAGCAGGAAAGGGACGGAGACGGAAGGGAGGGAGAGTCAGTGCGCATCCCACTGCTCCGCCATCCCTCCATGGCAGTCTGTCCTCCCGCCCCACCGCTCTCAGACATTGCTGAATGGAAAGCAAACTACCAAGCGTCACCCAAAAACCCAAGCCATTCCACGTGTAGACATGACTGTTAGGGCATAAAAGGGCATAAATGAGTTATAGTTCATTCAGTGGTCAGCAGAGAAGAATATTTATTTCATGGCTATCATGGAAAAGGAATCAGAAGAACAAATACAAACTTCATCTAGCATTTAGCTGAGCTGAAGGAAGACCGACAAACAATTTTTAGTGAGGATACTGTACCTAATGTAACTGGATCTGGATTCACTGGACTCTGCTGTCTGGAATGACTACTGCTGCTGTTACTGCCTTTTTTTAAATCTTCCGCATCACTGTACCGCCGTATCCAGTAATTAAGCTCCTCACGATCTGCTTCTTGACATCGCCGTAGTACAGTGAGAGATCGCCTAGTTTTTTCCACCATGTCCATTATACAGTTTAACAGCTATTCACAGCGGTGGATGGAGCAGAGAAAGAAAAAAGAACATTTTATTCATAAACTGACAGAAAAATAAAGAAAACATTAATGGGCTGAATGTCTGGGGTTTAAGAATGAAGGAGCCTCTCCCGGTTATTTCAAATATAGGGTTTTTTTAAGAATGACAAACCCCTCCTCTTTAACTGGTGATCCTAAACTGTACAGATTTCTGGGGGAAAAGGAGAAGAAGAAGAGGAAAAGACTGAACAGACTTTAGTCCCACCACTAGTCCCACATGGCAGCATGGAGGCCAGGAGATCTGGTCCAGAACTGACGCCTACAAATGTTATGAGTACTAACAAATTCGAAGAAAAAATCCAATTAACCAGTACTATGGATTTGGGTCATGTGTCCCAGATCCAGGGTTTACAGACAAAGAGTCCACTCCCCTTTTAGCAGCCTGTAATAATTAGGATACTGCAACAGGCACTTTACAGCAAGGGCTGATATAAGCTACCCAATTAGGAATATTAAGCCCCTACATTTAATCACCAATATTTTCAAAATTGGCGCAGGGATTCAGATTTGTTTTAAAAGAAAACCTTCAAATTCCTATCCTAGGAGGGCTCCTCTCAGACAATTATACATAAGAGTACATTTAGCCCTTACATGGTCAAGGTGTTTCCACTCTTCTGCCCATTCTCTGTCTGTTAGCCTGTGATCAATCATTTCTTCTTGACGTGTGCCATGCAACCCTGCCAAAAAGGAGCAAATCATGTTTACAATGTTGGGAGTCCTCTAGGGGGGAAAAAAAGAAAAAAGAGCCTATCAGACAAATATATCATACATTACCTGGTCTAATATCAGGAATGCCACCACAAAAATAAATGGATGCTAAAAAACTTCGCTCTTAGTTCTCTTTAGCACTTTTCCCCACACAAGATACTACTGTTTTACTCATTTAATGTCTTCAATTCTGCAAGTTCTGAAGGTTGTAAAATGACTTCTCACAAATGGACATAACCCTTTCTGATTATACACTCTTATTATATACATATATATCACTTACAATATATAATTTTTCATTTGCACTACTTATAGAAGTCAGCAAGACAATTATTTGGTAACTCAGTGTATCCTCTACTAGCTGTAATTCAGAGAGTTGAAAAAATATTAGTACAAACTCAATGTTATTTCACTAAATGCAGTAATTACTACCATGTCAACAGAGCGTCATTAAGGGTTCATCCCTTCACAGATGTTTAAACAACATGTGGTTAAAATGTAGCACATATATCAGAGCAGCTGACAACATGATACAACCAAGCCAGTATTTATTATCAACACTCAAGAGGAACTGACACTTGCTCTTTGTTTAGCCTCCTCTATACAGATGCTGAATATTTGTAAACGTTCCTCTTTTATTGAAGATTTGTTTAAAACAAGGAAGAACAGTAAGTGCAGATGTGGAGCAAGCCAGGCAAATCCAAGAGCATCAGACTTCCCATTAAACCAAAACGTGCTGCATGGGGTGTGGTTGGTGCTTCTGCTGTTCGCATCCTCTGCAGACATCCCTGCGCTGCAGTGCACTCTTGGGATGTCACACACAAAACACTTCTCCAAAGGCTTTCCTCTAGTCTAAGCTGAAATCGAGCTGCATCGGTGTTGTTATAGTCACAAACATGGCATTAAAAGAAAAATCAAAGGCTCTACCTATCCTCGCCTGCCAGACACCCGAGTGTCCATGTCATCTACGCGGCTGTGAAAGCACAGGTTCCTCTTCCTTCTGCCTCTCTTGCTTTGGTGTGTAGCAAAGACACAATTCAATCCACTCTTACAAATATAAATCTGAAACAAGGCCATCAGAAGCAGCTAGATGGACAAACACCTATAATGGCTACACCTGAATGGCAAGTATATTTAATCAGCAAAAAAAACCCACCCTGTTCAAAATACAGAATATAATTATGAGGAAAAAAGAAACAAAAAAACCCCAAAACCCCAAACAAAAAAAAAAAAACAATGCAGAAAATCAACATGCCTTACCCATAGGTCTGTTTCTGTCCCTGAGGTCCCTGTGGTTGGGGTGTCTGTATGAGTCCCTGTAGTGATGGGCAATGGCCATATCATCCAAACGATAATGCTGAGGTGGAGGTGGGGTGGGATGAGGCAGACCATTGGGCTGATAAGATAAGCCATTATTTGGACTGTACCGCTGGCCTGGGCTAATAGTGCAGGGCCGCTTGCTTGGATGCTCTGAGTGCAAAGGCTCTCTGTCAAAGCCATTTTCTTTGGTTCTGAAAAACAAAGCAAAGGAACTTTAATTCACTTAGCGAGCCGGGCTGCTCAGGAACACACACCCCCAGCTACATGTGCAGCTGCAGGGACCAAAGCTTGTTCTTTCACTTTGCTCCGAGAGTGTGGCGTTGCAGAACATTTCATAACACTGCTTATTCAAAATGTACAAAAGACACATTCACCTCGCCTAACTGTCCCTGTAACTTGAGAAATACTAGCAGGGTGAGCCTTCTGATGGAGCCGCTTAAAGAGTGGGGCTGGAGAGAGAGCAGCCTTCACTGAAATCACCAGCTGATGGGATGGTTACACACTTAATTGCAGAGCTGAAACCGATACATGAAGCTAGAGGCTGAGAAACTCCTGCTTTCAGTAGGGCTATAGCATATAGTCATTAGGGGAAATCTGCAGTTAAAGAAGTGTGGGTTTTTTTCAAGAGGAAAGCATACAGTCTTATGGTGGTGCATGTCAGTGGGCTGAAGCTTGCCTATACATACTACACCAGGAGAAGCTCCCATAAATATCAGTGTTATGCTGAGACTTTGGGCAAGAATGACTCTAGATGATGGGAAATGCTTCCTTTAGATATTTTTGTACCATCTGGGCTATTTCAGCCAAAGGTGCGGTGCCTGTCACTAATTTTCCAAGAAGATGTGGTTAGACTCAAGACCTCAATAACGTCCAAGATTTCCCACTCCATTACTCTTAAGACAGGGTTTTTCTGCTCAGGAAACTCTGAAGAGTTATCAAGGAGAAGGGCAGTTTGTTATTTTATACTCATTACTTCAATTCAAGATCAGCTATTTCCAAAGAAGTCTCCATTTTGCACCTCTGCCTGAGAAGCTGGAACTCACACCAAACTCATCTTCCATTAAAATAAAAAAAAGCAGGGTTCACAACTCCTTTTAGGGAAGCTGCATTTCACTGAAGTATGGGGGCATTTTACCACTGGAATAAACAAAACCTACAAAATATTCGCTTTGAACAGAAAGGTTATTAGAAATAAATATCACAAACTGTTGAGGTTGCATCCCTTCCTCTAGAAACTTTTATTAAACAGCTGATATATTCCAGCCTTTTTTAAAGAGAACTTTCTCCTCCATGATTTACAGATGGCATAATGTATCTTCCCAATAATAACCACATTTTTTGTCACTTTGACAAGAAGGTAAATTTAAGTGTCTTGTTTGCCTGCTGTTAAAACCAACTGCCCTTCAACAAACCCTCCCCCACAAACCAACCAACCAACCTGGAGGGACTGTCTGTGGAGAAACAGTCAGTGTTGCCCCTCAATAGGTTCTCCTTTAACATCCATGAGAGGAAGGATGAAACCGAATCTTTGCCAATGTCCATTGGGAGAGAGGATCAAAGTAAGGTCTTGCAATTACCAGCAGGAAATGAAAAGATGGGTTGCACTGTTTTCAGAAGGAGTAAAGAGATTTTCCAGGGATCTCACCACAATCACTAATGAGAAGCTGCAGGTATATATTTTTTATTATACCTTAACTTGGCAAAGAGGGGAGAAACTTTCACCAATACAGCAAAACAGCTGTTCTAATTTTGGGCAGAGATATAAAAGACAATACTTCGTAAAGGGGAGTATGTACCTTGGTCCAAAGCAAACACAGAATGGCTGTGAAAACTGCTAATCAGGAAAACCCGAGGACCATCATGTACTTGTAATGACTTCTGACATGAGGGAACTTCTTGCAATAACTCTCAATGGGTAGTGATGTTTTTGACAGCTCTCCAAGTCAAGTTTTGTATTTAGTTGCTGGTGTGTGTTTTCATTGCACATGTCTACTCAAACTCAATGTCCAGGTCTTTCAATTGTAAAAATACTATGCAAGCAAAAATGGACTGTCCTGTATGTACAAGCCAAGCTATTCCTTTGCCAAAGTTCTTTAGTGTTACAGTTAGAATAAGCCCTAAGAAAAAATCAGAAACAGTAAATAATTAAATAACTTGACTTTTTTTGATCACTCCATGTAGGAAAAGCAAACCAGAAAGCTGTGACAAGTAGGAATCCAATTTTCCTTTTCTGCACTATAATTACATGTTAAAATCATATATTTTTGTACAAATTTACATATTTGCACCTTACTGTACAGGTGCTTCTGTGGTTTTTTAGGAATGATTTGTACTTATATAGCTTAACTGGAATGCATGCATTAGCTTGGACAATCAGAATATCCATTTTGTTCTAGAACTCTGAGTTCAACTAACACAGAAATTAACATTACCATTGAAAACACATTCACTTAAATTAAATTCCTATTTTTGCTACTGTGCTGGGCAACGGCTGTCAAGTCTTTTTTGGGAGTTAAAACCCTAATTCTACAATTTGTTGGTATATTTTCTGCACTCACCAAGTAAACAACTTGGCAGAATACCAGAATGAGACCATAGATAAACTCATTTTGTGTTTCTGACCATATAAAGTATATAAAAAGGTAACAACTTCCAAAGTCTCATCAGAACAGCAATCACTGGCAAATTTACAATGTCTGAATATATTGAATATAGTGATAAAAGACAAAGTACTGAAGAGTGCCATAATTCAGATGCCCTGAACTCAACCTACTATTCTGCTTCTGATCTCAGTCCTGCTCATTCTTTCAGGCCTCGCCCCCTTGGGACAGCAACATTTCCCCAGTAATTGGCAGACCTGCATGAGTTCCAAATCCAAAACTGCTACAATTTTCATCGGATTCTTCTGACTTTTCAAACAACAACCAGCTGTAGAGAGGAAATAACACTGAATGTGTAGGAAGCCTAACTGACACATTTTGTTGTTTTTCTTTTCCTTGCTCCTGTTGGTCACATTTTCCTTGACGCGAACGTAAATTGACGCTGTCATTTGGAAAACCAGCAATATGATAAAGATGGGGTCTTTCAGCTATGAACATGCAAGGGTTTACTTGGACCCATGATTTATTCAGATTAAAGATAGCAGAATTGATACTAGTCATTAGTCTGTATCCGTTTAACAGACTTTATGTTGGTTGTAAGTTATCACCTCAGTTTTAAATTATTGCAATTTATGGATAATTTCTGGGTAGGAAACCTGACCATGCAAAACTGCCTTGGCTGGAAAATTAAGTTTTGCCTGATCAAGAGTATTTCACCAATTTCACTGAACACTGAAGTCAGCTTGCAAGAAGGAGGCAAAGCTGTTCATCTGCTATTTGTGCAGGATGCTTTGGATTAAAATTGGACTTCCATCAATAAAGTCTTGATGACCAAACAAGTGACAATGCTTTGCTGAATAAAATATTTTGTTTACAATACTGTGTTACAGAAAAGATTAATATTACCTTGCTAACAGTTCATATTAAGAAAATTCTTTTAAAATTCCTCATAACTACATATGGCTTACAAGGAACACAGCTGTAGGAGCCATGAGCATCCTTCACCTTACTGAGATGTGGAGGAGCTTCTTCAAATAAGAAGAATTCCTTAACAGAATTATTGAAGTCGGTCTCTGTGCCTAGGTACCTTCAACATGAATTCCTTGTCAGGGGTGCCAAGGGTACAGCAAGCACAGCCGTGCTTTCTAAAGTCAAAAAACAATCATGGTCACTTGTTTTCACTCAAAATTAGAGCTATTCTAACAGATTATTTTGCTATCCTATATCCACTTTGTAGGCAGCTGTCATAAGTGTAGAGTCACTATAAGACACGCTCATGTGCCATACAGCCCTTCCCAGCAAGATCAAAGGATGACTAATTAGCAAAAAGTCTTTTGTGGTTAATGTATTTAAAATCATGTTATTTATAATTAAGCATTCATTCACCAAAATAAAAACTCACGTTGGTCCAAGTTCCTTTGCTTTACTACAGTAGAACGTAAACTCCAAAAGTTGTAAACAAAATATAGTGAACACTTTGTTCGTGACGTGTCATGAACAAATTACCAAAATGTGTTGTCTCCTCAGGTGTCAGTTTTTCCTCTCTTGCAGTGACTGATGGTTCCCAGTGTTATTACAGAAACAGATTGATCTTTTTAATGAGCTAGTTTAATAGACTCCAAAATCTCACCGTGGCTGCTCATCCGTGTCAGACCATATGCACCAAGAAAACATTCAGTAAAACACAAAGCTCTGCTGTCAGATTGCTCTATAAAACCTCACATACAGTAGACTTGGATATGCAGATAAATAACCAGAATTGGAAAATCCATATGCAAAAAAGGTTCTGAAATTATAAGCAGAAAAATTTACTGTATGTGAATTTTCTTTAACAGAAAATCCACGAGGTGGGTGTGGTTGTGTGCAACACACACATTCTACTTCCTTTGCCTAATCCCTTACTGTATTTTACCCCAATTGGAATCAATGGTATGCAGTTACCCATGCCAAAAAGAAAAATGCAAATATGGAAGAAGGTGTGTATATATATTTCTAATATTTACGTGTACGTATCATACACACACACATGCATCTATATATGAGGGAGAGAGATCCATTACATACACATTGTGTACAACAATATCTCTCTCTCGTATCCCTTGGGAAGTGAAAAAGATACCACAATTTACTCTATTGAGAGACGTATCTCCAAACAAAATTATTCCAACTGTATTTAGTTCCCCTGGAAAGATGTTGCCTTTTAGTCATTCTTTTCCATATTCTAGCAGCAGTCACAGCAAACCCTCCTCGTAAAGGATGCCTCATATCTCCCGCTATATTTTTATATTTGAAAACTGCCTAGATATCTAAACAAAAGGTATATATATTTCCAGATGTTTCCTCCTGCTCCTCTGTAAACAATTAAAATAATTAATAGTGTAATGAATATAAAGCCAGGCAAGTATTTGGTTTCAATGCTCACTCAGTCTAGGCATGCTCTGACTCTGAGGACAGGTTTTTGTGGTTTATTTACTTACACTATCCAAATTAAAAGGTATGCAAACTCCCATTCAGTAAATTTAAGAATCTTTCCAACAGGACCTTGTTCATTTTACTAACTCTTTAGTACAAATGTTCTTGAGTGCACAAGACAACTCCACCTAATTTGGTTCAGCCAAAACTACCGTATGAGTTTATTTTTCTCTGTATAGCTTTAATTATAGTCAGCAGAGAAGTAGGTGTGAATAACCAGTGACAGGGTTGCTTGATACTGCAGAAAGCCAACTTATTTTTTAAGCTCAAGGCACCATACCAGTGGGTGAGCTGGGCAGTATCTTTCTAGGTCTTTCATGACAGCAAAGAATCTCAGGGTCAAAAAAGAAAGGATGGGTTTCTCTGAAATGCCTCTTCCCCAGAACTAGGGAACCTTGTCTCAAGCAGCGATTGACAGAATTTGTCAGTTGATAGCTTTGGCACCTCAGAGCTCATGGGCCATTGGGACACCTCACATTACAGCCCCTCCCTGGACCCTGGAAATTCAAACACAGTGTCTCACCCACAACACAGGAAATTAAATTGTCTACCACTCACCCCCAAAACTGCATTACTACCTAGAGGGGAACTGAAGACTCCCTGAGCTGGACGAAGCCTAAGAGAGACTTCAGTTGTGAAGGTACTTGCTTGAGAGCAGAGACTTCAGAGTTTCAAGAGCACCTATGTATTTTAACTAAAAAGGAACACTGAGAGCAAAATCCATAAATTAGACTTAAATCTCTCTAGGTCTAGACCTCAGTTTTAATTAAAAGATGAAGGCTGACTTTAAAATCCAATATTCTTCTGATCTGCCGGTGCCCTTATGGGCTACTCTGATGTCCTTTGTGCTGTAAGACTCATACGGGGTCTTTTCATTACTGAGTTCTTGTACCAGTCTTCACCTGCACCACCCATCCCTTCCCATGCAACCAGGACTGAAGGTACCATAGGTGAGACCATACTTACTACAAAATAACCAAAATTCAGCACTGTCAAACTGGGCCTCAAAGGGAGGGAGTATTATTCCAGAATGCTAAGGAAGAAGAATAGAGGAAATATTTTATTGCCCATTTTTCCTTTGTTGCCTTACGGGAGAAGCAAGTAAAACTGCTCTCTATTAACAGGAAAAAAAGTAAGCTAGGGCTGTCAGGACGGCACGTCCCTCTTATCCTCTCTGTTCTCTGTCAAGCAAGACCTCACAGGCTTATGAGATAATTTAATGTGTGTCTATCTATTTGTAGGAAAAACACCATGTCTGCGACTCACGCTGGACTACAGGATGCTGATATTTAAGTTATTCATAAGATGCACAAGATTTTAAGAGGCCTTCTTAATAGACATTTTGGTACACCACTCTGCAGACTGAGGACACACAGCAGAACTGCCCCAGGGAGCCAAATTTCAGCTTCGGCACGTTATCTCTTTGCACGGAGTGAGAGACTCCATTGGAGACATCTGAAAATTAATCATCTTCCTTTGATGCAGTTAGCAGGTTTGTGTTAGCACTAATGGCTATTTCAGTTTCGTCTAGTTGTCAGAAAAAAGGTGAAAACAGGGTATATGGAGAAGGGCTTCTCGGCTGTTATCTTTTATTTTCTTGCTGGTCCATATGGATTTTCCTGAAACACATTCTAAAGCAAAATATTTTCACATTTTTGTCTATCCAATGGCTACATTACTTTAATTTTTACTGCTCACTTCTGGCTCTGAGTAGCTTTAAGTTTTACTATACTGACATTTTCAAGATCTTGCATCTACATCATTAATATCTCACTTTCATAATATGCTGAAATATTTGGTGTTGAATCTTTGCGCACCAGCCTCAGGAACTTTCAGGCTTTGTTTTCTCCACAGGCTTTGTGCTATCACGGCCTGTCCCTACACAAAAACATCACCTGTACAAATTTGCAAGCCTTCTTGACTTTGCAAATCTTCACCTTTTTCCTTTAAAATATAACTAGGACACTTGCAATGCCTTGTGCATGCAGGTAGTGGCATTTGGCAGAGCAGCATTATAAAAGTTGTCGATGCTATAAATACATGGCAAACAAACCTCAGAAAAATCCAGTATTTGGGCCTCCTAAAGGTAACATTTATATGCTAGCCAAATTTCTAACGCTATCAAGGGAAGACAGTTAAAAATAAATAACCATAAGAGTAATTTTCTTGTAACACTAAACAAAGAACTTTATTCAAATAAGAAAAAGAGAAAAATGCTCCATATCCCTAAAACTGCTGTACTTTGCACATACGCACTTGCTCACCCAGTTTCTGGATGGACTCTCTCAGGTCAACAAAAAACCCCCAGATTTCAGTGAACATTTCTCCTGTTTGGAAGAAATTTCTTTATGCATATTGGATATACAGATATGGAAACATGGCACAACAGAAGGAGTCAAAGCCCTGACTGCACTCCAGAGCTTGCCTTGTACTTCCCAATAGGAGTGCCTAGCCACTTTCCCTGTAATTGCTGTTTAATCCAACAAAACCTCAAATACAAAGGATTTGCATAGGGAGCTGGAGTGATCTGCTGCTCACCACCTTATGCTGCAGAAAAATACTATGCACTAAACAGGCAGTATGGCACTGGCCAGACGGTATTATTTCTATGTAGGTATGACCACGGCACATCCTCAGGCTGCCCGAATCAATGTATGCATATATTTATATTTATATTTATATTTATTTTATATATATATACACACATACACACACATACACATACACACACACATATATATACACACACACATATATATATGTATATATGCACATAGACACATGCACAAAGGTAATTTGGCTGTTGCACAGCTGTAAGCAGGGCAGGACATGCATCCAGGGAACACCATCCCAGTTCCCCCAGGCACCCACCCACGCACTCGCCCCTTTCTAGCGGAGCTCGCCGCATTTGACCCAGGGGCCGTTTCTGCGCGGGGTGTGCAAGGCGCAGTGGTGCTCACCTGTCTGGAGTTCGCCTCTTCCCGTTTTCGTTCACATCGAGAAGCAGCTCTGAGGAGTCAACAGGTGAGGTGGTGCTGGCATCCAGAAGCAGCTGTTCGTGCTGGGCGAGGTACTGGGCTGGGTTCTGCTTGGCTAGCCTTGCACAGTGCAGCAGCTCCCGCTGCAGCAGGGGCAGATTGGCCTGCAAGAGGGTTGCACGCGTTAGGAGGGCGGCTTGCAGGCAGTTTCAACACAGATGAAGCAGCAAAATCAGAAACCAAAGGAAAGCCGGCTCTGGGGTGAACCTGTTGCAAGCATCCTCAGTTTGGTGTGTTGTGGTTAGCTGCCTGAAAGCAGGCAGCCTCCTTACGGGGTCAGGTCATGGCTGTGGTACGTATGCATACTTACAAAAATGGAAAATAAAACTGCAGATGCTGTGAGAAAACTAGGTCTGAGCTCCACCTGTTTAAAAGGAGAAAAAGCACTTCCCTGGCTGACCTCATCTCCTTTCTTACTATCCAAAGCTTGAGTTCCTATGGAGCAGTGGTTTTCAACAAGTGACAAACCTTCTTCAGTATTTGTTTCCCATTCAGACTCCAGTTAGTTAACCCAATTCCGAAATTGTTTGAAACCATAGGATCTGCGGCTCTATAAGTTGCCTCTGTCACCACGCTTCAAGGGCCTTGGGGGAGAACAGGATTGCCATCAGCTTTCCCATTACAGTTACAGTTACACGTTAAGATAAAGATTACAACAAAACCCCATGTTCCAGAGCTTCAGTTAATCACCCAGAGGGCTATGACCCTCCTCCTAGCCAGATGTACCGTGAAGTATTTTTAACTTTCTTCTCATGGCCCTGCTGTGACTTTGGTTACGGGCTGGAGAGTACCAGGACTCAGCCACAGAGAACTGAAAATGCTCATTGATCCTTGGGTGGCACATTTTGCCATCTACTGGGGCCACACTTCTTGCCAGATTTGGGACCAGGGTGGAACTGTATGACCTTCCCATCGGAGCAGACAGTTACACATCCTGGGAAATGTCTTCCATTCTCTGCAACATACGCATCCATCGATGCTACAATAGTCCAGTCATTTCTTACCTAATTATTTGTGCCATAAGTTGACGTGGCCTGAATTCTCTTGTTCCATGCCTAGTGCACAATGATTTGTTGCCTGGGGATTTTCAAGTATTGGGGTTAAATTTCATGACCTTTAGTAACCAGAGGTAAGACAAAGAACTCTGATGGTCCCCTTTGAAATAACTCCCCTGGGATGGGGGGGGGGGGGGGGGGGGGGGGGATGCTTTTTAAAAAAAAAAAAATATAAATCAAAAAGGTTCTGAAACTAACATGCAGGGACCAAAGCAAAAAAGGCAGGTGTTCTGGAAAGTTTTGAGCACATGATCTTGGTAAATCACTTTGCCAGAATTGTAGCAATGGCAAATGCTTCAGCACCTGTTGCTGCACCATAAGAGCAGATCCACTGTGCAATTAAAAAAAAAAAAAAAAAGCCAGAACAGGGTTAGTACGTATGAAGCTTTTCAACATCAAAAAACCCCTTCAGCAACTGCTATCACTTATTGATCTTAGGATGGTAAGACAGACGACTGTGGAACATGAAGTCTTTTCAGATCTCCACAGAACACAAATATCTTGTGGAAGTACCGAAGAAATATCTTCTTTCGATTATTATCCGTCACATTTTTGTCCGGGGCTACCACATGACACAGAGATACTCAATGCTTTTGTGAGCAGGCTTTTTCACTTGTTTTATTTTGATTGCTATTTTTTAAAAGCTCACACAGAATCAAAAGTCAAGACAGCCAACTACCTAAACTGCCTCACATGGCAGAAAATTATTGGAGTAGTTTACATATATTTACAAATAAGTATCTGGAGGAAATAATAGGATCAGATATAGGGTTTTAATAGTGGTGCATACTTGAAAGAGATATCATCACATCTCAGCACTCCTGTGAGCTAGAAATGTGAAGTCCCCACTTTGCAGTTGGGAAATCAAGGAAAACCAACACATTTGTGTTCCTTACCCACCAGCACAAACAAAAGGGACCTATTTCATACATGGGCACTCCTGGCTCCTGGAGACAAGCAGATTTTGAACTTGCTAGCAAAAACCTTGTTTTATTTTACTTGTTTTCCATCTCCTAAAGAAATGCTCATTCTTGCTCTTTAACCAGGAACATGATGATTTGCAGTTAAAGGTATCCTTTATTCTAAATTGATCGAACATGTTTTCTGTGCACAGAACAGACGTGTACAACTTTTGATGTATTTATTAGACATGGATCTACTCAGTTTCTTAATTTTTTAGAAGCTACTATAGAAATCTATGAATTACATGCCTCGTAATTTGGGTTTATAATGGCATCAAGCAACGTTTGGACAAAGACTTAAATTCAAAGTGAAGAAGGGCTGTATTTGAAAACTTTTAGTTCAACACAACTACGTCAATCTGCTCAAGATATTCTAAACAATCTTGATTAAGCTATATAGTAAAAAATAATTGGTTTATTGGAAGAAAAAAAAATCAGGACCTCTCAATGGCTAGGTCAAGGGTGCAGACTGCTTCTGGTCACCACGGCCCCAATGCACAACAAGAACTAGTTCTGGGAAAGCTGGAGGCAGAATGAAGCCCGACATTCCCCCTGCTGTGAGCAGGGAGAGATCAGGCTCCTAAGGCAACTCACGCGTACTCATACTGACTCTGAAAGCAAAATGGCCTTGGACACAAAGGCTTCAGGTTCAGCTCTGACAGCAGAGGCAGTTCTGTCAACGTGCAGTAGCATGTTTTTCCCAGCATCGCTGCTGGCGCCTGCAGACAGACTTCTACACCTCTACATGTGGGAGATACAAACCAGTTCTCAACCAGAAGCCAGATATGTACGTTAGAGAAACAAACATGGTATTACTGGCTTACAGTCCCCTAAAATGTTGCACTTCAGTGTCTGGAACATGCTCCTGCTCTTATTTTGGATTGGACCTTATATGCGTCAAGATTCAGGTAGTGCCTTAGCCTCCTCCATCAGTTTTATAATCACAGATAGGAAAAGGAGAATGGGTTTTTTACCCAGCTGTCAGACCTGTTTTGAAATGAACTGTTCTAACTGGAAAAGAAAACATTATCTCTGCACTCCAAAAGGCTGTTTTATCATTCAGTGCTCACTCCAGGAAATTAGTTAATAATTTTCCATTGTTGGATGTTCCTACTTTCTTTGAAACTTTAGCAACGGAAATATCTCAGTATTATAATTTAAATTTAAAAGGCTTCATTAGAATACAGTACAATTAGGCTTTGATGCAAGTTTTTATAATTGCAAGTTTAAATAAATTATTTACAGGCATAATTTTTAAAAAAAAAAAAAATTGAGACAAATTTTTTGTTCAGAGAGCCCGAGTAACTCTAAATCATCAAACCATGTATTGATAATAATGCTTAAAACAAATATGCACAGCACGTCTATTGAAAAACAGAGTGTTGGCAGTACTGAACATGTACACCATGTACCACTTAAATTTAATAGACTAAATCCTGCTTGATATTAATATAGAAAATGTGCACAGAAAGGCTCCCAGCCAATGAAGGTTTCTGCAGGTGAACGATCTTATCTTCCTCTGAACCGGAATTGGTAGAAAGATAAGCAATTCGATGACTATTTATTATCTGTAATAAATCAGCGCTCCCTGGCGTGAGGAACCGTGCAAACACATGGTGAGGCGTAGCCTCCTTTCCCGGAATTTTTATTACAGAAGCACAAGAATCAGCTTCCGACTGCAACATAGTGCTTGGTAGACCTAGCAATCTGTAGTGGATCTAGACCAGACAGGATATACAGCGTGCAAAAGGTTTCACGAAGGTTTGAGTGAGTTACCTACGGTCAGGTAACAGATCAGAGGCAAAGCTGGGAAGAGAAAATAGGCCTGGATTCAGGACAAGTCTAGGGCAGAGAAGGGATTGCAGGGCCCAAAAGTCTCTCTCATGCCATGGTAATGCTGCAGGGCATGGCTGAGATCCTAGCTCTGGTCCTGAGAAGTGATACTGCCATGTTAGCACAGTCTTAAGGCAAAAAAGCATCTTAGCTAAATTTGGTCCCAGATTGCTTTGGTCTACAATAAATACGTGTATA